>OW285244.1:5486911-5523200 GCA_935421215.2 Melolontha melolontha | reverse complement strand
ATATTAAGCAATTTTGCCAAAGTTTTCGAATCTTTAATTTATGAACAAATAGTGTCTAAGGCACGTCATCTGCTGTCTTCTTACCAACATGGTTTTGTTGCATGGTTTTGTTCTACCACCACTAATTTGGTACAAATAACGCAATTTATAAGCAAAGTTATCGATGATCGCCTTCAGGTCGATGTACTGTATACGGATTTCGCCAAAGCTTTCGATTCCATCGATCACTCTCATTTCTTCTTACTTAGCTTCTCGCTCATATTATGTCTGCTTCAATGGTTTCCACTCTCGACGTTTGCATCTAAAATCCGGTATAGCACAAGGCTCTAATTTGATTCGATTGTGAAGTTTTGGCTTACGCGGATGACTTAAGGCTCTATGTGAAAGTTACGAACTTTGAAGATTGTTACGAGGTTGATAACAACTTGATATTGGTACACAATTGGTATAATGAAAACAACACCTCTTTAAATATTGACAAATGTGCCATTGTGATATATTAAAGAATTGCGAATCCATATCATTTTCCATACAGTGTAAACCAAATGGTGATACCTCGTAGATCTGAGGTTAAGGACTTAGGGATTTTGTTTGATGTGCCGTTTCAATTTACCGCCCATATCTTCTCTGTGTGCAACACGGCTTCAATGTCTTTGGACTTCCTGATACGAACTTCTCGTGACTTTAGTAATCCGTCGACTTTAAAGTGTCTCTTCTATGCTTAGGTGCGGAGTGTGCTCGAGTATGGTGCAATTGTATGGTATCCATACTACGTCTACCAACAAATCGCTTTGGAGAGAATTCAGAGATATTTCCTTAAATACCTCACCTGCAGGTGCAATGAAATTGATCCAATGCGTGGGACGGATTATGGCGTTTTGCTCAATAGACATGGATTTCGCTCTTCAACTAGTAGAAGGGAAGAAGCAACTGCCACTTTTCTATTGAAACTGGTCAACAACTCCATGGATGCATCTGGTCTTCTGTCTCAGATTGATTTTCTTGGCTCGGCTTATCGTACACGTTCGTGTGCCACGTTTCTATTGCCAACGGTCAGATCTGGCTAATGTTTTAAAGAAGGCACCTATGGTACACATGATGCGGAATTGCAACACCTTGGATCTGAACCCACTCTGCAGTTAGCATTGTTCACTTTTACACTTACTTTTTCTATGTGAAGGCTGTTTTCATAACATACATTTTAATTTTTATATAAGCATATTTTATATTAATTTAGAATTTTGTTTTTTTGATGTTTTGCTAATTCTTCGTTTTTAATTTTTTTATTTATGTATATATAGTATTGTAGATAACAACCGCTTATAATTATCTTAATTATTATCCTGTAAATGGCTTGCTATTGGATAATAAAGGTTATTATTATTATTATTATTATTATTATTATTATTATTATTATTATTATTTCCTCCATTCACAAGAACATTCAATTTGTCCTTGGTTGCCAGGGTGTTAACCCATCGGTTCGTGAGAACAAGATGGCTGGCATAACTTTCATTATTATTATTATTATTATTATTATTATTATTTCCTCCATTCACAAGAACATTCAATTTGCCCTTGGTTGCCAGGGTGTTAACCCATCGGTTCGTGAGAACAAGATGGCTGGCATAACTTTCATAATATCATTATTATTGTTTATTATTTCTTATTTCCAGGTATTTTCCCGTAATATATCTATGCGGCTCTATTATTATTATTATTATTATTATTATTATTTCCTCCATTCACAAGAACATTCAATTTGTCCTTGGTTGCCAGGGTGTTAACCCATCGGTTCGTGAGAACAAGATGGCTGGCATAACTTCCATAATATTATTATTATTGTTTATTATTCCTTATTTCCAGGTATTTTTCCGTAATCTATCTATGCAGCTCTACTACACATGGCATGCTTCATTCATAGTAAGCAGATAATAACACTTCTCCCATGTAGGGGGTGTTACATTTACTCGGCCCAGAGGGTCCGGCGCTTTATTATTATTATTATTATTATTATTATTATTATTACTATTTTTATTGTTATTGTTATTGTTATTATTATTATTGTTATTGTTATTATTATTATTATTATTGATGAGAGAGCTCCTTTCGGGAGAAAGGGAAAAAGTTGATACACGGCCGCGAGGCAAGCATATCAACATCTATCCTGCTTGATATGGATGAAAACATTGGTAGAATTTTTTTTTTCTTTTTTTTTCATGGATTTACTGTAACGTTGTTCTTTTGCCTTTTTTTTTGTTTTTTTGTAGATCGCAGGAGTCGTTTAGTTCGTGTTTTCGGAGATATGGTGTTTCGGTTTGAGATGTGTTCGTGGTTTTTTTATCATGTATTCAGGTCCAGCACCTGCCGCACAATGCTCGTTGACTCTAGTATAACTATTTTTTGAAGCTGTTTATATGTCATAGGATGTATATTTCGGGTCTTTAAAGCCTCATGTAACTTCAGCGGTATTTCTCCTGTAGCACCGATGATGATGGGTACAACGATCACTTTGTTTTAGCTCCACACTTCTTTAACATCTTGGGCAAGTGGTAAATATTTGTCGATCTTGTCTCTGTGCTTCGCCTGGATGTCTAT
Source organism: Melolontha melolontha (assembly GCA_935421215.2). Lineage (NCBI taxonomy): Eukaryota > Metazoa > Arthropoda > Insecta > Coleoptera > Scarabaeidae > Melolontha > Melolontha melolontha. The sequence goes on along the minus strand of OW285244.1, from coordinate 5,520,602 downwards.
GACGTACGTAATGCTATTGTTATGGTCTCGTAACTTGATGTCTGGTCTATTGTGTTGGACATTTCTGTCAGTTTGTATTGTTCGGTTCCAGTAAATCATGGCTTCAGGCAACTCCACTAAATTTTTCGGCTGGTACTGGTAAAATGGCATTGTTGCAGTGGTTCCATCATACAGTTTGCATATTGCCTGGTGAATCACTTTCGCAACATTATTGTGGCGTCTGTATTGTTTTGGGGCTAAAATGGGGCATCCGCGGAGTATATGTTCTATAGTTTCCGGTTTCTCGCCACATATTCTGCATGACGTTGATGCGATGTTTTCTTTTAGTATGTGTTTTTGTAGGTGCGAGTTGCTATCACTTGATCTTGCATAGCTATCATGAAGCCTTCTGTTTCGAAAAATAAGTTGGTGTTACATAACGCTTCAGTTTCTACATGTATTCTTATGATCGTGCAGAACAACCTTTAAAGTAAAAATCTAATAAATAAATGAAATTAAACAAATATTTTTAATTTAACTAAGTTAATTATTTAAACAATGTTTCGCCAAAAACAGACCATTAACAAGTTATATAAAATTTGTTTTACATATTAAATAGGATATCATGTCATTAGACATTGTGTGATCTACCGTAAAACGTTCTTTTACTCAAACAAAATATACCGCTGATATGTTTTCGACAATAGTTTTTTTTTTATAACTTCACAGATCAGTAGTTGCGTTGACTATTATACCAGCAGCAACAAATCATAGAGAATGATGGGAAATTATTTATGAAGGGAGCGTTCTTTTTTATCAACAAAAGATAACCGACTGCCTTGTAACATGTGTTTCCCGAAGCCTGATGTGTTTATTATTAAAACTTTCCGATATCACTGGGGAAAAACGTCAGACCATAATAATTCGAAAAAGTTGATGAAAGGTATTGCGTTATCAATATTTATTTAACTTGGCGCTTTGTTCTCATTTTTTTTCTACAGGCACAGTTTAAGGAGCGACACAACGAAAGCGCGTTTTTTTATAGTGTTACTTCAAGTTATGTCGAGAAATACACCTACCCTAAAGATTATTCTTGTACGAGAAGAGTTCTCTAAACCATTACGCTCATGCTTTTATTATCTATCGTCTGCTTATAGCGTATTCTATACCGTATTTCTTTCAAAATATATTTCATTCTTTATATATTTTACATTTTTTCACATATTTATGCACTTTTAGTGACTTAGACGATTATACAAAAAAAAAAAACATAAAATAAAGCTTTACCGTACGGGTATTATATTATTTTATTATTCCTAAGTTCTATTTATGGCTTCAATAGTAATTACATTGTATATTTAATGGGTCTTTCAAATCGAGCGCGTTATTTTAAAAATAGATAAAATATAGATGGTGCACTGAATTCGTCTGGGTATTTTGACATTTACGAAGTGTAATGTATGACATTTATAAAAACGTCTTCTTATACGATACAACAACACGTTCAAATTTTTGAATTATTTCATGAAAATCAGCGTTCTGTGAAAAATGTGTTTAGAAAATTACGTGAATTTTATGGTTTTCATTATCGTCCATCTAAAAGAACTATTTGTCGAATTATTAGAAAATTTCAAGAGAACCGGTTCGGTGGAAGATAAAAAAATAGAAAGATATAGTCGTAGTGGTCGTTCACAAGAGCATATTGATTTGATTTATGAAAATGTTGCTGAAGCACCTAAAATATCCATTAGTCGACGTTCACAATAAGTTGGACTCAGTGAATCATCGACATGGTGTATTTTACGGAAGGATTTAGCTTTAAAGGCATATAAGGTTTAAATAACACAGCAACTAAAACCGTTGGACCATGCCAAGCGCCGTACATTCGTCAGTTGGATTAAAAAACAACCAGATAATTTTTCACAAAAATTATCTTTTCTGATGAAGCACATTTTGAAATTGGTGGTTTTGTTAACAAACAAAATTGTCGAATTTGGGGTGAGGAAACTCCACGAGTGATTGATGGGGGTTGATATCCTCAACGAGTCACTGTTTGGTGTGCATTATGGTCAGGTGGAGTAATTGGATCTTATTTCTGTCAAAATGCTGCTGGTAATGCTATAACAGTGAGTGGTGTTTGATATAGTGAGATGTTAACTGAATTTTTGTGACCTGAACTGAATGATATTGGCCTAGAAGATGGTTTCAACACGACGGTGCAACACGCCATTTAGCTAATGAAACAGTTACTTTAAAAAATTTCCTGGAAGAATTATTTCAAGAAATGGTGATGTTAATTGGGAACCAAGATCATGTGGTCTAACACCATTGGACTATTTTCTTTGGGGTTACGTAAAAAGCCAGGTCTAGAAGAACAAACCATAATCATTCCTGAACTAACGGATGAAATTATTCGTGTTATTTAGTGAAATAGAGCCTCAATGATGTCGAAATGTAGTAGACAATTTTAACAAAAGAGTGAACAGCTGTGAAGCAGCAAGAGGTGGTCGCTTGTCAGATATTATTTTTCGTGTATAAATGTCATAACTGATACTACAATTACCAATAGAAGTTTTTGAAAATCAATGCAAATTATATGGGTTTTATTTATTTTTAGAAAAGGCACTCAATTTGAAAGACCCTTTACAATGATATAGGGGTAATTGAAGTGTTTTGTGTCCATATTTTTTAGGCAATTTACTTGGTTCTTTACAGTGTTCTTGATCTTTACCTTAAATTAAATAATCGAGTAGTGCTAATTATAGAAGTAAAAAAAAACTAACTGATTAACAAGTTGCAGGTTGTGGTTTCAAATTTTCATTTTACCAACCCTGGCTATCAATCTTTCTCTACATAGAAGTTAGGATACCTTTTTCAGTAACACTATGGTAAGGTACATTGTCCATGATGATCAGAGATGGCTGCTCTAGATATTCAAGTTGCTGTACTTCCAACCAGAGCAGAAAATTACTTGAGTTCGTTTCCCCATGATAGTCAAGATCATTTGCTTTTGATGAAAATGTTAGCGATGCTCTAGGTATAGATCCTTTTCGATTACCAGAATGAAAAATATATCTATAAAGCATAATATATTAACTGCTATACATTTGTAATACTAATCGTTCACTAACCTTCGGCCATCAACTTTTGTCCGTTTGAGTATTTTGATATTAGATCCTCTTCGACACCGAACTTTTCACCAATAAGCGGAAGATTGATATGAGAACGCGAAGTTTAAACAAAAGAGAGAATAAGTACACAGTAATAAGGAGAAAACAATCAATTAATTCAAACGAATTCAAATGTCAATTGCCAACAGCGATCTTTATGTTGCAAATGTGCATTTTGGACGGGGTGATATGCGAATACATTTGTTTTTTAATAATGGTATTATGGCATAATATAGATGGTGAAATTCTAGATTATAATGCCTTCTTGAATCCCCTTAATTTAGTGAACTTTGGAACTTATACAGAACGCAGTTTAGTATGGAATGCCCCCCCTCCCTATACACAATGGCGTATAGCTCATTGTTGACACACTTCTGCTTCCACTTGTCATCAATAATGTAACACAAATAAGCAGAGCGCATATTTTGCATATTATATGCATTTTTTTTAAATATTTGCATATATCCCTAATAAATAGCATATTGTGCATAATTGAAATAACTTTGAATTATATAGATCTTTGGCAGGCGTTTCAAGAGTTCAAGACAAACAATTTTATAAATCTTCCATTATTAACTAATTTATTTTATTATGTTTGCCGTTCTCAAGAAAACAAAAATTATGACGTACAAGAGTATGGGTATTGAAGTCCGGGAATGTGCTTTTACTACGAGTCCACATACTTTTTTTCTGAAATCGCAATAAACATTATAAATTAAAGAATTTTTATAAATGCATAACATTTTTTCATTAACATCCAATTGCTAATTACGTCTGTTTGTTTATTACTGTTACTTATTTCGCTTAAATACCTACTTCTCGCTTAAAAAAAAATTTAAATGGATAGTAATGATGATGTTCTTAGTGTGCAGGACACCACCGAAGTTAGTAAAAGCTGCTGAAAATACCACTTTAAATTTATTGCTAAATAAAACCAAGGCAAAATATTAATACGCCTACAAACGTTTCATGGATTATTGTCAAGGAAAAAATATCATGATTGCATACTTTTCCGATTTATCTATAAAGCTGAAGGCATCTAAGTTATGGTCAAATTACTCCATGCTGAGAGTTACACTTAGTATAAAATAAGATAGTGATATATCAAAATATTTGAAATTCGTGCTTTCCTGAAACATCGAGGTGACAACTATAAACCAAAGAAGTCAAAAGTTTTGTCAAATAAACAAATTGAAACGTTTGAATAAGGTACGTTTTAAGAATTTTAAAATTACCTAGATATTTATGTAGTGTTTACTTTTCGTGTTTTTTTTTGCCTTAATATTTGGTGTTGCCGGTGCATGTAGCCGTTATGAACTATATCTATTAAATTTGAATGACATAGAAGATTTTGGATCTAATGCTTTGATTAAAGTACCGGATAATAAAAGGAAAAAACCAACATCATTTGTGATAAACGAAACCTATATGTCATTGTATAGAAAATATGTTGCGTGCCGTTCAGAAAATTTTGAAAGTTGCCGCTTTTTCTTTAAATATTCAAATGGGAATAGTTGCAGGCAAGTAACGGGAGTACATCAGTTTGGCAAAATATCTCCAATTGTCGTAAAATTTTTAAACTTGCCAAATGCAGATGAATACAGAGGAAATTGTTTCCGTCGGTCCACAGCGGCAATTTTGGTAGATTTAATTGATTTGAAGAGGTATGAAGGATATAAATTCACAACCGTTGCTGAAGGATATCCAAGGTATCCCGTATCGTTATGTTCAAATTTTAGGATTGTAAAGTAGACTTCATTCCAAGTAACAAAAACGCAAAACTTACAGATCTATGAATATGATTGTCAGATCATGAAAAAAAATGGAATCCTAAAGTCAATACAAACTGATTTTATTTAAAAAAAGTTATACGATTCAATAACAGGCCTGTGATTGTTAACGTCGCATAATAAAATGTTATCCTAAAATAAATAAACACGTGTCGTAGTGCATACAGTAATTTCTTGGAGATTTACAAAAAAGAGTACTGTAAATTGATTTATGATAAAGAAGGTTTTTACTTATTTCGTAAGTGCTGAATCATGAATATCATAAAATAAACAAATGTTCAGATGACATAACGTTGCATTTTTTATTACGTTTCAGTTCATACAACAGCTTATTAGGAAGTGGACACGTTTTCTTTATTCAAAATGCCTTGCCGATTTTCTTCTCAAGAGTATGGTTGCTTAGCAACGGAGTAAGATACTAGAATAGCTTATTTTGAAATCTGAAATTGCGCCGAGAAAGTAGGCAATCTTGATCGATTTCAGAAAAAATATTTTTTAAATATCCTCCCTCAAACGTTTTTTTCTAATTATATATAAAATAAACAACAACAATAATATTGAAGGCAAAAATCATATTTAAAGTAGCCAACATTCGTATAAATTAAACATGGGTTGTTAATAGGGATCGGCAGTCAGGAGTACATAATGTTAGTGCCAGAGACGGAGCGAGGATATTTTTCACACGCGAATCAAAATACATACAGAGAATCAAATACATGCCAAGTAAGAGTAAATACATCTTCTCCAGAAGGAATAGTGCAGGGTTTATAAAAAATATCACACATCCTGACTGTTCACCCTTTATATCTAGTTCAAATGGTAGCAGATCACCAATCATTGTTCTATATGCTCATGTGTTAATAATTGTGTCACTGTAAATCCATTTATACATTGAGAATGTCTGTTCAACATCTACCGATGAAATAGGAGCATATTCAAAATACATAAAGTTTTTCAGTGACATTTATCGTCGGTTCGAAAAAATCTACTTTATCACCAAACAAGTCAACAATTTGGCGTCTAGCACGAAGCAGCAGCTCTAGGTAATTGAGAAAGGAATTAACGAAGATCATATACGATATTTATGCCGTTAGTTACAGAATATTGTGGGTTGGTCACAGTAACCTCTAGATGGAGAATGGTTACAGGTATTCTGGAATAATGTCCATGTATATGGCTAAATCTACCTGAATAGTTGGGTACATAAATACTTGTTGAACGTAAAAAATAGAAAGAACATCAGTGGCTGTATTATACCTTTAACGCCGCCAAAATTCATGTAATAATAGGATGCTGCATTTAGTCCTTCACAAAAATTTTCTTTCTTTCTATCATTTTATCTGCATCAGGGTAGCATTTTCTGACTTCCTCCGATACTCGATGACGAGCATGTGCGAAACATGTAATATGCGTCATACTACTGTATATATGCTGTAAGAGCCGACCAGCCACCTTCATATATACAGCTCCATCTGCCACAAATAATATCACTTTTTCTTTATTTACATCGTGCTCTTCACCTAATAGCGACTTCAAACACATAGTTACGTTACGGCATGTAAAGTCTGCATTAGTTGTTTCGATTCTCTTAGAAGCAAGTAGATGTATAGACATTGCCATGTTGCTGTCCATCACATATTTACACAATATAACTCAACTAACTAATGAAACTAAACAATAGATCGGCCTGCTACAAATTCATTTAAATTCCCTCCTGGAATGTTTCTGACTGCGGGTCCCTAGTTTTCAATGTACGAAATAAAATTAGAAATTGACGATCCTAAGAATCTTGCGTGTAGTTTCAATCATATACTTCTTCAAAATTCTGCTCCTAAATTAAAAAAATTTCTCAGGGGAAAAAAGTATGCACAAATAAAGAGCTTCAACAGTGGACGATTATTTATTTTTCAGGAGTAGAAGAAAATCGGTTTCAACTTATTTTGTACTATATTAGTTTATGTTTGCATAGTTTAGTGGAATGTTCTTTAGTGGAGTTTACATTTAGTTTAATCGTGTATTCACAATTAATAAATAATGATCTATTCTGTCCAATAACGTGTGGAATAATGACCGTATATTATGAGAATAGGAGGTATGCAAGACCTACAGCTCGCTTATTCAACTAAAATCATGCAGGTCGAAATGTGCAACACAAGTACGTACTGGAATTAATCCAAAAATTTACGGAAACGGGCTCTGTACATTACACAAAACAACATTTTCATTGGGTTGTAAACAATGAAGTTGTCAACGTCAAAGCTTTAGGTCAGGGCGCAGTGCTTGGACATGCGACGTCGATACGACAGATATCTTAAGCATCAGGGGTAAGCTGTTCATAAGTTTTTAGAATACTTAAGTTCAAATTTCATCCCTATAAAATTACACTTGTTCATGAATTGAAATGAGCAGATACTGCAGATATTGCAGTGACACCAACCCCCATTTGACGTAAGAAACATATACACAATGGCCACAGAAACTTAATATGGGCATAGGTGGCATCTTTGGCGATCATCTCATAGGACTCCTCTTCATTGACGGAACTTTAAACGGTAAATATATTTGAACATGCTGGACGATACAATCAATGCTTTTATTACAGAAAAATTGGGGCAAGATCCAGATTTGTTGGAAAATGAGGTAACATTTCAGCAAGATGGACCGCCTTCACATTACGTTGCCGGAATACGACAATTTCTGGATCATCACTTTCGCAATCGTTGAATTGATCAAAGTGAGCCTATAGAATAGCCTGCCAGATCGCCGGATCTTACACCACTTGATTTTTTTCTCTGGGGGCATCTTAAGTGTAAGGTGTATGCCACGCGTTCAGCTTCCTTAGAAGAGTTAGAGAGCCAAAAAATTATTAAATAATGCCAACGAATAACTCCAGAAATATTGCGAAATGCCAGGAGAGCATTTCAAGCAAGATTCTACTATTGTATGGAGGTTAATGGCCATAATTTTGAAAATTTAATCAAATAAAATCCAAGCCATTTCACTCTAGTCGAAATAGAATTAAAAGACCTTTTTAATAAGTGGTCACAAGACCCATCTTCCCTATTTAACTTTTTATAGTGAGGACTGCTGCGGCCCCAGGAATGATTTTAATCGTAAGGCTCGACATTTAAAGTTGCCCCCCTTGATGGGAAAATTGAGAGGTTTCATAATTTTATATAAATCACCGCAGGTAAAGAATTATTTGAGGTGGCTTATTTCAATTGAAATGCCCTGTATTTAATCAATTCAGTATCTGCCAATATAAATTAAATATTACCATTAGCGATACAATTATTAGAATCGACCCGATTCTCATTTTTAGTATATTTTTCAAGAAACCATAGCTTGACTGCATATATTTTCGAAAGAATGTACGTACACATGATGATGTTAAACTAATACATAAACGAAGGATAAGATTTTACAAGATTTGGTTTTGTACTAATATACTAAATTTCAAAGATTCAAAACACAAAGCGATTTGGAAAAATAGTACATAATCAAATAATTAATGCAAAAGTAACGTAAGAAAATCCGATTTGATCGCATGAATTTCTGTAACCGTAGATGAGGAAAGAAAGGCAAAAAGGAACGAACGTGTTTGTGAACTTGTCTTTTCTCCTCCTTTCATAATAAAATGTCATTATGTAAATTGTATAAGGTCGGATCTTTGGTTTAGTATTCTACACATTCGACATCTCTCTATACCTTCGGGACGTCATGTCTGATTCCCTTACAGCAAAGTCGTCAGTTTCTTTTTTCCTGAAAATTTCGATATTTATACAAAACATAAGAACATATTAACAAAAGTGTAATAGTAATATTTAAGCCAAATGAATAGAGTTGTAATCAGTAGAAAATTTAATCTATTTTTCAAGTAAAATATAAAAATTAGATGACAAGAATAAATGCATATACGTTATCAAACACACAAAACATCTACTGTGAAGTCAAGTTAAGAAACATATTTAGATGAGAATGTTAATTTGTAGCTGGATTTATAAAGTGAACCAGAAAAATATATTGCAAACACAGAACAACACAGAAGGCGATAACACAGTGACAAATCACTGGCTTACTACGCTCGGCGCTTACTGCCCGAAAGGTTTTTGTGGTTTCCCGTCTTAAAACGGCGCCCCTTGAGCTTCAGTTTCAAGTTCGGAAAAAGGGAGAAGTCACAAGGGGCAAGATCTGTTGAGTAGGGTGGGCGGGCTAGAACTGCCGTCTTCGGTGAGGCTAGAAACTGACGCGTGGGTTCGTGCATTGTCGTATGTAGGATCCACGAATTGTTGCGCCACTTGGCAGGCGCTTCCAACAAATATTTTCTCCTGGTCGTCGAAGAACATCGCAATAAAATCGTCCATTAACTTCAGCCGTGGCTATGACGTGTTCCACTGCTGCTTTGTTTCGGGATCATACTCGTACGCCCATGATTCGTCGCCAGCAATAATTCTAGTACTGAAGTTCGTGTCCCTTTCTGCAGTTTCTTTCAGGTTTGTGCACACATAAACACGGTGCCGTTTTATTCAATGCTGAGTAACCTTGGCATAAACTTCGCATCAATATGCCGCAGGTAGAATTCGCCGGATAGAACACACTAACAAACGCCGTACGACAAACCGACAATGTTACAAATATGATGGATTGTTCTTCTTCGATTTTGGAAGCACTTCTGTCACCTTTTGTAGGGTGTTAACCATTGATGAGCGAACACTCATCATCATCAACCTACACACTTCCATTTTGAAAACGGTTGTGCCACTCAAAAGTTTGCGCGTGGCCTAGAGCATCCTCACCAAACGTTTGTTTACGCATTGTCAGAGTTTCTACTGCCGTTTTACAAAGTTTGAAGCAGAATTTGATGCACGTTCTTTGCTCTTTCACATCAGGCATATCGTACAACAAACACAATCAACAAATATAAAACAGACAGAAACAAAAAACCCGAACCACAATATATATGTATATTTATATATATATATATATATATATATATATATATATATATATATATATATATATATATATATTATAGTAGGATGTCAAATGGACAAGTAAGAAAACAGTAATAAAATAATTAATAAAAATAAATAGGAAAAAACAAAGCAATGTCACGACGATCATTGAAACTATAGTAGTAATCACCAAACGCTAACGGGTATGAACGGTATTTATATTTTTATTATATTAAAATTATTATTATCAAAAGAAAAGTAAACAAAGGTATGTGCACAAAAAAGCATTAGAATGTAGAAAATGTATATTTAGTTATTAAGGAATAAGTTTGAAACATACATTACCAAAATGAGAAACCAATTTATGAAAATATAAATAATCACTGTAAAAAAAAACGCATCCACACTGAGATTATTTAAAAAAAACAGATATTTGTATTAATAATAATTACTTAAAATGTCATTACACATTCAAAAGTTCAATACTATTAATGAACAACTTCAATCATAATTATATATGCAAACTTCAAGTCGTAGACAGAAACAATTGAAACGACTGGGTTACAGTGCATGTATAAACAGATTCGCTAATAAGTCGTCAAAGGGTCAAGACGTATTTTGACCGTTGCGAATTAAAAAGTGAAGTAAAAGAGTGTTAAGACGATTGAGGTGAAAACATCGCCAAATTAAAAATAAACAACAGTGCGAAGATTAAAGCGAGCTGCATCAAAAAATTACGGCGAAAACTCATTCTAAAAGAAAGTGATAGAACACAGCGGTAAACTTCCGAAATAAGTACGGCGAACATAAAGAAAATTTAGATAAATTAATACGACGAAAAGTGAGAAGAAACATACTTATACAGGCAAGATTGTAAGGTAAACTCGAATTCAAAACGACCGTTGAGTCCAGAAAGAAAAGAACGCGCCAAAGATTCATGAAGCATTTGTTTTAAACGGCATCCCGAGTTTTAAAGCAGCCAATCAGAGTCGAGGAAGCCGCAACCAATATGGAAACAGCATCGACCTACGACGATTGCCAAGGAAAATTTATTAATTAACCTAATAAAAACAGTTTCTGTCACGTACATAAATAAAATTTAAATTATTTTCATATAAAAAAAGAGTCAATTTAGAAATTATTATTATTATCATTAGTGATAATAAATATATATGAGACACGCACCTTTTGAAAAGATTTATAAAGTCATTTAAGATCAATATTTTTTGAATTCTTAGTTAAATAACAGTCATGACAGACTATGTGCCCCACACTGTTAAATTTAATAATACACATAAGGTGTATTAGATAAAAATGTAGATTTTACAAAAGTTTATGATTTTAAGTATTTGAAATGTGTTTTAAAAACATACGAAAAGGTTGTAAAAGGGTATGAATCATACCCTTTTTTGTAAAATATACATTTTTATCTAATACACCTTATGTGTATTATTAAATTTAACAGTGTGGGGCACATAGTCTGCCGTCATTAGTCATGACTAGAGCAGACCAATTTCCGTGCGCGCCATGAGCGCCGGTATGGGAGTGTAATTCGTAATATATTAGAATATGCGATAGAATAGAAACGCAACATGAGCTTGTTACCGATATAAGTATAGAAGTAGAGACATTTATTCTATCAGAAATAATTAAATATACATTTGGTTTTCTGCTATTAAAGTAATATGCATAAACACACGAAAAATAATCGGCGCACATGGCGCGCACGGAAATTGGTCTGCTCTAGTCATGACATATGTTTGAATAAATAAAACGTGTGCATAAAATTGAACACTTTTCACGATTGTATCTAATGTTTATTTGTTTAATAAAGTATTAAGTTAGTATCATACTCACTTGTTTATCTTGAGAACGCACCTATAGCACTAAAATTGTTGAAATAAAAAGCAATAACTATCAAGTCATTATCTGAATTCTTGAGCATGTATGCTAAATGAAAGGCTTACACACAAGGCTTACATACATTATTAGTCCCTCCTTGTTGATAAGAGCGAACATTCATTGCGACCCACGAGCTAGAAGATAAAAGAACCCGAAGCAACAAATACAAATAACCCGATAAATATAGTTATAAGATCTATAATTTAGACAAGGTAAGGCTGATTCTATTTATAAATAAATATAGACAAAGGGTCTGCTACAAATTTAATTAATACTTTGGGAGCAGTTATGGACTTGCGTGCCCATTCTCCACTGCGTCTGAAGGTGATTATTAATGTATTTATAATTATAGAAATTTGTTGTATATATCTGTCTTGAATTGTAGGTTTTAACAACATTACATTTTACAGCAACAGGATCCTTTCAAAGTCCAGTAGGTTGTAATTCTTGGATAGCACTAAGCCAAACATCAGTATGTAGAATATTAAATAAAATTTGTTCTGTAATAGCTGAACATTTGTTTCCTAATAGCAGATATGAAAAATAAAATAAAAAGAGGTTAAAAAATTAGTTGACCATACAATATTTTATGAAATATATCTCTATTGTAGTTTCTATGAAAAATGGGGTGCTCGAGGAGTTGTGGGTGTAATTGACGGAACTCATGTTGAGATACTAGCTCCCCAGTAAATGATGTGTATCACCCACTGTATGTATATATTAACAGAAAAGGAAGATATTCTATAAATGCTTGTAATGCTGTAATGCTGTAATGCTTGTAAGCTTGTAAGTAATGCTTGTAATGCTTGTAAGTAAACATGATGTGTATAAACATATATTGATATAGTGGAGGGTAAAATATCATATTAAGGGCTAGTTCTAAATATATTTCATCTTTAGATTGCTGATTCCAATTGCAATATAATTGGATGTAGTGCATGAAATCCAGGATCAGTGCATGATGCTACTATATGGCAAACAAGTAATATTAGAAATTACTTAAGAGAGCAATACGAACAAGTGGTTATCTTGTTGAGCCGTAGCATTTCACACCGTTTGCTAATGTACAATCGAAGCAAATTTCAATAAACACTTAAACAAAACCAGAAACGTTATAGAGAGAACAAATGGTGTGCTTCATACAGTAAATAATAAAAATAAATTAAAACACTTGGCTTGTTTCACTATGAGATTTATTTAAATTCTCTAACAATTGTTTCGGCTGTTATGCCATTCTCAAAGAGATCTATAAATCTAACTTAAAGACTATCGCACTTGTTCTTATATGTTGTCTGTTCTTGTGTGTAGTGGGGGTGGTACTATATTGTGTATTACGGTGTCTATAAAGGGTGTATTGGCATATTCTATCTGTGTGTTGGTGATTAATAGATTTTGTTTTTTCGCTATTTTTATTTCTAATATTTCTAGGAGGTCCAATCTCTTGCTTTTTGTGATATTGTGTATTAAGTCGCAGTTATCTATATCGGGGAAGTGGTTGAGTTCTATACAGTGTTCGGCAAAGCCTGTGTTTTTCTCACTATATAAAATTGACTTTTTGTGTTCTTTAACTCTGTTTTTAATGGCTCGTCCACTTTGGCCGATATAGATAGCTTCACAGTCTTTACATTTTAATTTATAAACACCTGATTGGTCCATTTTATCTCTTTTATCTTTGTTGTTGCTAACCATTGTTCCCAAATTTGTTTTATTTACCCAGCTTATTTTGATATCTAATCCTTTTATATATCAAAATAAGCTGGGTAAATAAAACAAATTTGGGAACAATGGTTAGCAACAACAAAGATAAAAGAGATAAAATGGACCAATCAGGTGTTTATAAATTAAAATGTAAAGACTGTGAAGCTATCTATATCGGCCAAAGTGGACGAGCCATTAAAAACAGAGTTAAAGAACACAAAAAGTCAATTTTATATAGTGAGAAAAACACAGGCTTTGCCGAACACTGTATAGAACTCAACCACTTCCCCGATATAGATAACTGCGACTTAATACACAATATCACAAAAAGCAAGAGATTGGACCTCCTAGAAATATTAGAAATAAAAATAGCGAAAAAACAAAATCTATTAATCACCAACACACAGATAGAATATGCCAATACACCTTTATAGACACCGTAATACACAATATAGTACCACCCCCACTACACACAAGAACAGACAACATATAAGAACAAGTGCGATAGTCTTTAAGTTAGATTTATAGATCTCTTTGAGAATGGCATAACAGCCGAAACAATTGTTAGAGAATTTAAATAAATCTCATAGTGAAACAAGCCAAGTGTTTTAATTTATTTTTATTATTTACTGTATGAAGTTAAAATGTTTCACCAAGAAGTATCTGCAACAACAGCCGAGAATATTAAATGGTGTGCTATATATAGGGCAGGTTTAGGTGTCTTTCTAGACATAGGGTTTTGTTATACCATCCAACTAGAGTAGCAAGCAGCAAAAATTATTTATATGTGTGTACTTCATAATATTGCATTAAATGCTGGAATACTAATACAAGGTCAAGAAATTGAATACAGAGAAAATGATGTTAATAATGGTAAGCCCATTGTAGATAAAGAAAAAAAAACATCACTATATGCAGTAACAATGAATGTAACTAATGCTTTACTTCTTTGCAGATGCCGCTGCTATTAATAATGTGTTACTAATAGGACAAGCTGCACGTAATGCATATATTGAAAATAATTTACTTTGAATATGTATAGGCACTCATTTAAATGTACAGACAAATATATACTCATTAACCTTATATACACGGTAATTTTATTTTATCTCTGTATTATAGTACAATGTAAATATTAACAATAACATTATAGTTTTTCTTGGAATTCAAAAGTAGGATTTTGGAACAAATACTTAAGCTATTTCAAATTTTAATAATTTGATTCGATTTGTTTTGGTGATTGCTTTCAAGTACCCATCTCCTACTTCCTTGAATATAGTTTGTATATTCTCATAACTTACCTCAGCTTTCTTGCTCAGATTTAGTAATTCTTTGGCTAATGAGGTCGAAGGTTTTGTTCTATTGCTAGTGCCATAGATAACCTTAATAGAAAGGACATATAATGTTAAATTTCGATAATAGATTAGAGCCATCTGAACAGTTGGGGGGTAACTATATTTAAAAGCCATATATAGAGGATTTATTTAAATTTTTAAATGATGTATTAGACTTTTGCCACTTTAACTTGAAATACAACTTAAACTACACAATCACTATAATTTAAGCTGTATTTAAAGCTATAGTGAAAGAATTACAAGCCAACCTAATTACAAATATTCGCAATATTTTTTCAACTTTGAAATATATTTCTTAAAAAATATTACATATGCATGTTTAACCAAACAATTATAAAAACCTTGTTTATATATTATTTCTGGCAATAAAGATTTTGTCGGACTACATATTTCTATTAACGAGGTGAATAAATTAGCATTAATATAGTTCAATCGTTTTGTTGCACTCTACTCTTTCATTTTCGTAAATTTTAAATGGCTGTCATCTGTATTTCTCGTGTATATGTTATCTATGCAGACATGAAACTGCTTGATCATTTTATTTATTCTTTTTTGACAAAACCAGCCACCTAAGCAGCAATATTTTCTTCTAATTTTGTGGTAGAGAAATTCATAAGTGATAGTGATATTGGATCTTTTTTGTTTCCTTCACATTTTTGCTAACTGCCCTTAAACAATAAAATTATTATTATTTACAAGTAATTAAAATATCAAAAAAGTACTATCATTATTATTATTATAAAATATTAACTTACTTGAACAAATTTTTCCAGAGTTAAGAAAATAACAGTGTTATCATTTTCGCAGTTGCTGCCCATTGAGTGTTTTAAGGTAAAACTTTTAACCAAAAGTTGTAAATAAATAAAATGGTGTACTGCAGCTGTAGAGTTCGTAAATCGTACTCCTCATGGTACTTTTGTGTTTATAAAAATAATAGCAAACATTAAAAACTACTTCTCGCTTGTATCACTTTATGATCCCCTAGCAAAAACATGATGTTCTGTCAATCGTCAATGACAAATGTATTCTGACAATTACTTGAGTAGTGGGGGTGGACGTTTTTAAAAGCGGCTTCTGCGCACCCCCTCCTCGCCCCAACTTAATTGGCGTTTGCTATATGTAGTTAATACCCGATACAGTATGTCTCATTGAATTACCAGGTTTATGAATTTTTGGCAAACAATACGTTCTAGATACAAAAGGATTGCATACATTTAGATTAAATTTAACGGAAGGAGTTATTAATTGTGGACAATCTTTTAACGCGTCTTTAGTCTCTCTGATCGTCTTTGGAAGGTGAGTTTTATTTAATTTGACATAAGCTCCATCTAATATTAAGTGATTAACGCGATTAGAATAGTCGACTTTGTCCATAATTACCAATTTGTTTCCCTTATCTTCTTTTAAGTAAAAACAGTCTTTGGTTCTGAGATTTTTAATAATCTCCCATTCATTGTTGACAGCAATTTGTTTGTGCTAGTGAATGTTGTAACAGATTCAACTTGTCCTCTTTAACGAAAGATTTTGTAGAATCTCCAAAATTTTTTATCGAAGTCTCAATGCCTACAATTATCTCATCCATGGGAACTCTACGGTTTGGTAAAGAATATTTTAGACCTTGGTCTGGTAGTTTGAATTCTTCAGTATTAAAATTTTCAGGCGACTGATTGATGGCGAGTGTTTCTTTCATGGAAAAATTGGGAATTGGTTTTTCGCGAACTGACGGATAAAGGTTTCGGATCAACAAATAAAAACACAAAAACTGTTTGGTACTACCTGGCAAAGTTTGTTTGACAGACTGACTTAACTAATAGAGACGTAGCTCACACCAACAAGCTCTATAGACCTTTACTATCATCCCTTCGCGCTACGCTTTCAAATTCCAGGAATTTCTAGGTAGCGCCTCGTATATAAAATGTATACATACAAAATTGAGAAAATACAATTGAAAAAAAGAATAAATTTAAAAATAATTAAAAATAATTACTAAACCTATGCAAATGTAACTATTTGTATGCAACAATTTAAACTAAATTTACGTATATAGTGACAACTTTCGGAAAGAATATGAGCCTATCGTAATAGTATTTCTTTATAGCTGTATTACAAGACTGAATTTATTGATGCTGTAATAGCCTATTTCGTATATCTACAAGATTAGCTCAATTTTCTCGTTTGACGTTTGCTTCGTGACAATTGGTATATACTACAAATGATAAAGGGATAGAAACATTGTGTTTTCTCTTCTACTTGTATAGTATCATCTCGGAAAGAATTCACCAGTAGCATATATATGTTTCATCCTTTTTGCCGGTCTATCCCGACTTGAAAGGTTATTTGTTTCTATATTGGGGATTGCTCACGAATCGATACGTTAGTATTTTGATTTTATATTATATTTTGTACCGTAGATACAATGCAATTCACGAAAATATTAAAACACCAATAAAAATATAGTAGGTATCGAGATAAAATAGATTTATTGTAAAACAGAAATAAGAAAAACACCCTAACCACAATATGTATAAATAAATACTATATACGTATTTCGGAAACTAAGTTGCCATCTTCAGTAGAATAAAACTGAAAAATGTTAAACGTAGCGTTTTTGGCTAAGGTAAACCTTAGAAGATATGCTCTTCACCAAATCGCCAGTGGGATAACACTAAATTCCTAATATCGAAATAACACTTATATACTACTTAAACCTAGCGTGAAATTTAGGGAACCGTGAAGCGTGAATACATGAAGCGTAAAAAAAAAAATTGCTATTGTCACTGTTACGCTGCGCATATAAAAATATTTTAATTTATTTTTAAATAATATATTTCTTCTTTAAATATCTCGATTTACAAATATTTAACTTAAGACATTTTCTGTATATATTCGTTGCAAAGAGAAAGCATTTCTTTTGTTCTATCCGAAACCCTTGGTTTTCTACCTGAACCGTCAACAACGTTAATGTGGAATTTCTATAGACATTTCATTTTAAATTGTTTTAATTTAATTATATACATCTTCTTTTATATGTTGTGTTTCATATCATTAGAAAGCTTAAGTCACAAGGGCCATTTTAATAATATTTATGCCATCGATAGAACACCTCTTCAGGTCGCGCTTCTTATTAATTATTATTCAAGATATCAACCCTCTCTTCGACTTAGGTCATAAAACAGATCTTTTCTAGACCAGTGTTCTATCGACACAAACTATCAGAGATCTTCTCTTTAGAACCTTCGTGAGTTAAACAACTCCTCGTACTGTTCAAGTACACGATGCAACTCACCACGCCGTCCAGCCTCTTTCGCTTCTAAGGTAATTTTGTATTGTTCAATATATATTATTCTTTTAAGCGAATCCATATTAATTTAACTAATTAATTTCTTATTCCTCCGGCCAAACATCGCTCTACATATACTTGTCCGAGTATACCTTCGCAGACACCGTGACCATCATCGCCACACAAAGGTAACTCTGTATTGTTCGATACAGAGATTATTTTATATTAATCGTAATTAATTAACATCTAATGTACTACTCAATTTAACGTTCGTTTTCAGTGTATTTTGTGTTATAAATATTATTTTGATTAATTTCTTTTAAATATATCAAGTTCGACTTCTTTCTTATGTACAAATAAATAAACTTTAGGGCAACGCTCCTGTGTTTTATTTAGTAAGTAAGTTGTAGTATATTTATTTAATTAACCATTATCACACACGTCCTGGAACTTTGACGAAGCTTCACCAGCACCCGTAATTATTTTATTATCTTATCTAACAAATAATTTCATTATTATTAGCACGCACATCCACATCCCGATATTCAGCAAAGCCGCCGTTTGTAATATCACAATAAGGCATACAAACTGGACTGAGGGATTGGTCCATTGTCAGAATTCATTAATTTATTCTTATTTCTATATATATAAATACTTTCAAAACTATCTAATTTTCTATAATTATTAACAGTTTTAATCAACCTAAGGTTATTTGCCGGCACAGAATGACCTGTGTCCCAAATATGTCGGGCAACGCTAGATTTTTCGGGTCTGTTGAATCTAAAGTGGGAAATATGTTCCTTGTAACGAGTTGAAATTGACGTCTAGTTTGGCCGATATATTTTTGGCTGCAATCGTTACAATTTATTTCATATATACCAGATATATGTTCTACCTCAAGTTTGTCCTTGGTGTTACCTAAAAGTGATTTTAATGAGTTACATGATTTACACGCTATTCGAAGAGAATGGTTTTTGAAGATAGCGTTCAGATTTCTAGAGGCTGAATGGTGCGGTAAACAAACAAATTTCTCACCTAGGTCTTTTTGACGTAGTAAGCTCGTGGTATCATAAATAAGTTTCCTAAGCCTATGTTTCTTAATTAGGTTGGTTATTATTTTCGAATCGAAACCATTATATGCAGCGATGCTTCTGATTAATCCAAGTTCTTTTTCATATCTATCTTTTGTAAGCGGGAAACTTAACAACCGATGGATACGAAAATTAAAGGATGCCATCTTTTGTTGGAAACTGTGTTTCCAACAGTTTACAAGGGTCCAAGGGTTACAAGAGTTTCCAACAGTTTACAGTTTCCAACAAAAGATGGCATCCTTTAATTTTTTTATCCATCGGTTGTTAAGGTCCCCGCTTACAAAAGATAGATATGAAAAAGAACTTGGATTAATCAGAAGCATTGCTGCATACAATGGTTTCGATTCGAAAATAATAACCAACCTAATTAAGAAACATAGGCTTAGGAAACTTATTTATGATACCACGAGCTTACTACCTCAAAAAGACCTAGGTGAGAAATTTGTTTGTTTATCGTACCATTCAGCCTCTAGAAATCTGAACGCTATCTTCAAAAACCATTCTCTTCGAATAGCGTTTAAATCATGTAACTCATAAAAATCACTTTTAGGTAACACCAAGGACAAAATTGAGGTAGAACATAAATCTGGTATATATGAAATAAATTGTAACGATTGCACCCAAAAATATATCGGCCAAACTAGACGTTCAATTTCAACTCGTTACAAGGAACATATTTCCCACTTTAGATTCAACAGACCCGAAAAATCTAGCGTTGCCCGACATATTTGGGACACAGGCCATTCTGTGCCCGCAAATAACCTTAGGTTGATTAAAACTGTTAATAATTATAGAGAATTAGATAATTTTGAAAGTATTTATATATATAGAAATAAGAATTCATGTATTCACGCTTCACGGTTCCCTAAATTTCACGCTAGGTTTAAGTAGTATATAAGTGTTATTTCGATATTAGGAATTTAGTGTTATCCTACTGGCGATTTGGTGAAGAGCATATCTTCTAAGGTTTACCTTAGCCAAAAACACTACGTTTAACATTTTTCAGTTTTTAAGGTTATTCTACTGAAGATTGCAACTTAGTTGCCGAAATACGTATATAGTATTTATTGATATATATTGTGGTTAGGGTGTTTTTCTTATTTCTGTTTCAGATTACAAGCCACAGTCTCCACCAATTTCGGAGATTTATTGTACAGTTTCCATTTTATATGTTTATATATGAGGAGAGTTTTTTTATGCTATCTACCTAGCGATGAAAGAAACCAGTTAGAAAAAAAAATATTTTTCAACGTAAGAACCGTTACCACTAACATATTTATTCAACGTTTCTTTAATAACGTTATGCCTTCGAAAAAAATTATTTTGGTAATTCCGCAAAATATGACCCCACAGCGTGTTCCACGTCGTCATTCGACAAAAATCGACGCCCTCTCAAGTATTTTTTGTTTCGGAAAAAAATAATAGTCACAGGGGACGAGGTTGGGACTGTAGGGTAGATGTTGAAATTCTTCAAAGCCGCATTCATTCAATACTGCTTGAACAGTTCGTGCCTTGTGCACCCTGCAGTTGTCGTGGGATCTTTTTTCGCGAATAGCCGTGTACAAGTTCTTAATTGTGTCTTTGCAGACATTTTCCGTTATTGTACTTCCGAGTTTCATTCCCAGTTACGATTCTATTTACGAAGTCTTCATCATAAAACAGTAAAATTCTCTTCACATATTTGTCATCTGCGCAATTTTTGTTCAGGTCTGAGCAACGTGGGGATCCTGGGGGACACTTTGCTCAATTCTGATATTCTTATTTGTCTAGCAATAACTGAAACTTTTGCTCGGCGGTCAGTCAATACCGAATTTTCAACTTTGTTGATGATTTCTTCAGTTCGTACATTCTGAGGTCTTCCACATATTGGATCATCATTATTGGATTCTTTGCTTACACCAAAATTTGACTTGGAAGTAGGACGGAGTTTTTTCTTCATACACTGCCACCATTCTCTCATGAATATTCTTCAGGCTACTGCCTTCTTTTAATAAAAATTTCGTGACGCTTCTGTGTTCAAGTTTCAAATCACAATTTTGTCTTCTTTAAACGAACGTAAACGTAACAAATGTTAAGCCATTCGAACAAAACTTGGGGATGACACTATAAAATGTCATAGAAACTTGACGTAAGAAAATTATCACGATAGTATATGGCTTTCATAGTTTGGTAGATAACATAAAAAACTTCTCTCGTATAATTTTGGCATTATAATTCTGTTCCTCATTAATTACAACAAATTATAAATCACATTATATTGGGTTATCCATTTCGTGGTTTCAAAACCGTAGGGCAGTCATTTCACAGCTGTCAAATATTTATGGCAACCGAAGCGTCAACTTTTTGGAGTGTTTTCCATTTACGAAAATGCATCAAATAATACCAGAAATACGCGTTAAAATTGTTAAAACCTACTTCCAAAATGGGAATTCAAACGTAGCCACGTTTCGCGCAATTAAAAACGATTTCGGCCGTCATAGTCGTCCTACTATGAAAGCAATTGGCAAGATAGTGGAAAAAGTTGAAGAAACGGGGATCGTGTTAGATATTCAGAGGCATGTGCATCATCGTAATGTACGCTTTGCTGAAAATATCGCCGCCGTGAGTGAAAGTGTGGCCGAAGAGCTGAATTTATCGATTCCACGGCGTTCTCGGCAATTGGGTCTGGCTTACGGCTCATTATGGCGAATTTATCATTTGGATTTACACCCACATCCACATAAAGTCCAGCTCACGCAACAATTAAAAAAGCCTGTTGACCATCAACAACGCAGGAGATGCGTTAAATGAGTCGTTGAGCAACAGACCATAAATGATGATTTTTCGAAGAAAATTCTCTTCGGCGATGAGGCATATTTCTCACTCGGTGGGTACGTAAATAAGCAAAATTTTCGCATTTGGGGCTCTGAAGATCCTCAAATAATTGAAGAGAGGCCGGAAAATCCAGATTCATGCAGAAAAAGTAACTGTGTGGTGCGCATTATGGTCTGGAGGCGTCATAGGGCCGTATTTTTTCAAAGATGACGAGGGAAGAGCGGCTACTGTCAATTCGGAGCGGTATGGTCGAATGAAAACGGACTTCTTTTAAACAGCGATTGAAGGTATGGACTTGGACGATATATGGTACCAGCAAGACGGTGCCGCAAGCCACACAACACGACCGATTTGGGCTCTATTGCGCGAGAAGTTTGCTGGCCGTCTAATTTCATGTTTTGACGACGTCAATTGACCACCGAGATAATGCGATTTGACGCCATTAGACTTTATTTGGGGGACTACACAAAAGACCGTGTTTATGCTTCTAACTTTAGAGCATTTAAAAGACAACATTCGTCAGCTATGGCGGAGATAAATAACCTAAAAATAGATAATCTGTATTCTAGAATAATATCGTAATTTTATATCACAAAGAAGAATAGATACAAGAATAGAATACAATTGTTAATTGAATTTTATGTACTTACTATCGATTTTCTGAAAAATATTATCCTCCAGTGAATTTTAAATATCTTATTATATGCGTGAGATCTATTTGTGTCTAACAGCACCCTACACAATGCAGTTATTAAAGTAAACAGAAATTGCCTCTCCATTTTCTGGGAAACACTGAATATTAACATCAAAATCAAGATTCATCCTAAAATTAAATAATATTTTGCGATGCTCGTATACGTTACCTAAATATTGTCTTGTTAATTCATCTCTACATGTACTAATTAATAGAACATCGTGTTCCGCTACCTGTATTGTTCGATATTCGTTGGAAAAAGTTTCTTTGTTTATTGTTTCTTCTAGGTTCCGGTAACATTTGACGCTTTAGATTATCACGCTTCTTACGTATTTCGTGGATCGTAAATTATAGAAACATCGTTACATGACATATCTAGGCCAGGATATATTGGGTTATTGCGAAAGTATTAATACGATATCTAGACTGTAACTTGGTATATGAAATGACATCATTTACGCTAATTTGAAGAGGGGAGTGTCTGCAGGTATGAACCGACAGAATTAGTTAATTTTATTCTTTCTTCAGATACAAGGGTGTTATTTAATAATGAATGCGAACTTTAAAATAACATTAAGAAAGTATATATATATAAATTAACCGAGTAATCTCATAAAGCATAATTCGGTCTTTGATATTCTAAATGAGCTCGTTGATAACGCAAACAAACAAATACCAAGGTTTCTGAAAGTCCAAAATCTTCTGCTTTTTTGGATCGAACGCCAGTCCAGGCACTTGAACACAATGCTCTTTGTACCACATATCAATAACATGTAGGCATATTCGTTTCTAAGTTGAATGTATGGGATCCTCATATGTTGAGTGACAAAAATAAGATGGACCATAATCGAAGGCTCGAGAACAAGCTTTTTTTTGTTATATAGTTAGATGTGAGACAAAATGACAGTAATATGACAATGTCCAGTGCAAACAAAGTACAGGTTCGGCAGCTGGTATGACACATTTTCATAAAGCTGTAAAATTGTTGAAAAATTATCAAATTAAACCAACTTGCGATATATAACAACTTTAATACCTACGTGCAATCTTACTTTTTGAAAATAATATCTTTTAAGTACCCTCCATTGGCTTCTAAACAAAACCTTAACCTATTTTGAAAATTTTCCATAACTCTGCGAGCAGAAGTTGAGCATTAACACCCTGACATTCTTTAAAAATGTCGTCTTTCAATACCTGAATAGTTTGTGCTCGGTTCTTTATACCCTATCCTTTAAAAGGGCCCATAAAAAGAAATCTGGAGCCAATAAATCTGGAGATTCTTTGATATAACTTTATTAGAAAACATTTCCCTTAAAGTATGAAAAATCTGCCTCGCTGTAAGTGCTGTCGTACTATGAAGATGGAACCATACGTTATCTTGCTCAAATCTTCGTAGTTCTCCTACCAACAAATTCTGTAGCATGTGTATATAACGATGGGAGTTAACGGTGACTGCTTGATAATTTTCCTGGAAAAGTATAGCCCAACGATTCCCAAAATTGATACTCCACAACATACTTTCACTTTCTGGTCATGTAGAGGTTTTCGATGTAACCGTTAATAGTGCCGACAAGTCTGTTTATTGAGGAATCCGCTTAATTGAAAATCAAAATTTCCAAGAATTTTCTGCAAAATGTCATGCGAAGTGCTTTATCGCCTTCCTTTAGAGACTGCACGATCTGAATTTTATATAATTATGTGGTGAAAACGTAAATCATTTTTTAAGAATCCTACGAAGACTTCCTTCAGAGATTTGCAGGATCAATTAATGTTTTTACGCAGATCGCATTGGACTTATGTTAACGGCGACACGCACCCTTTTCATGTTTTCTGGTGTCTGAACATTGGTAACACCACCTTTAAATTTTGATGAAACACTGCCTCTATAATTAAAATCATTCACCCACCTCAAAATTCTCTTCTGCGATGGAATTTTCCTAGGTCTTTCAACACTAAAATCCCGCCGAAAATTTCTTTGAGCTTGGATAAGGCAACCATGTCTAACTCATTCACTGCATAGATACGTTGGTTTAGTGGAAATTTGTCCATTTTAATCAATAGGCATGAAGTTCTATGCCAAACTAACTGCCATCACATTATGTGGTATTTCATAGCCACCTATTCAAAATGAGTCGTGCCAGTTGCTGAACCCTGTAGGAAACAAGGAAATAAACCCCCCCTAAAACTACTTCAACATTTGAATACTAAAAAAGCGTTGTTATTAGAGTGAGGATATTAACATATGTATTTTCTTACATACCACATTTTTTCAATCAGTTTAGATGACGTATTTGATTAATTTAATCAGCTGCTCGAGACAATACAAGAAAAATGTTAAACTTATCAAAACAGGCTCCGTGCTTCATTACGATAATGTGAAACTGCACCCATCAAAACAGACAGAACGAAAGTTGAAGAAATTAAACTCGCACATTGTTCTTTCAGAAATTAAGATTTCTATCTCTTTCATTGGTTGTAAAGCACTTAGCCTCCATAAAAATTAAAAACACCTAGACTCGTTTATTTGCAAATCTCTTACGTGGTATTTTAATGCTGCCAGATCCACTGAAATTATACAAGGTGCCCCGTATCGTTATGTTAAAATTTTAGGAGTGTAAAGTAGACTTCATTTCAAGTAACAAAAACGCAAAACTTGTAAGTATATTCATTTTTATTTGTTTCAAAGTTACAGATCTATGAATGCGATTGTCAGATCATGAAAAAAAATGTAATCCTAAAGTCAATACAAACTGATTTTATTTAAAAAAAGTTATACGATTCAATAACAGGCCTGTGATTGTTGACGTCGCATAATAAAATGTTATCCTAAAATAAATAAACACGTGTCGTAGTGCATACAGTAATTTCTTGGAGACCTACAACAAAGAGTACTGGAAATTGATTTATGATAAAGAAGGTTCTTACTTATTTCGTAAGTGCTGAACCATGAATATCATACAATAAACAAATGTTCAGGTGACTATTAACGTTGCATTTTTTAATAAAGGATTACATTACGTTTAATACAACAGCTTATTAGTGAGTGGACACGTTTTGTTTAATCAAAATGCCTTACCGATTTTCTTCTCAAGAGTATGCGGACATGCATTTTGTGTATGGCTACTGTAACGGCAGTGCACGTCAAGCAGCTATTGAATAGCGACATCGGCTTCCCGATAGGCGCATTCATCATTACAGAATTACGTTTCTAGAAGTACACAGAAAATTTCGGGAATGCGGACTGCCTGATTATCTTTTCGTCCGAGGAGTAAATTTGCCAGCAGACTTAGAGGAAGAAGCAGTAGCTATTGTTACAAGGGATCCAACTTTCAGTGTACATCGAATCGCTAGACAACTAGGAGTGCCACGAACGACAGTTTGGCGAATTTTAAAACGTGAGGGCTTATATCCATATCACTATCGCAGGCGACACGGTTTGAGGCAGACCACTATGCTCGTCTAGTTTATTATACCTGGATATTAAGACAGTCACGGCTTTATTTTAATTTCTGCAGAACAGTCCTCTGGACAGATGAATCTACGTTCATAAGAAGTGGTGTTACAAATCTGAGAAACCTGCACAGGTGGTCATCAGAAAATCCTAAAGCTATACGCCCATCTAAATTTCAACATGAATTTTCTATTAACGTTTGGGCGGCCCTAACAGATGACTTATTGATTGGTCCTGTCGTTCTTCCTGGGAGGTTAAATGGGGACAATTACCTCAAATTTCTGATTGACGAACTGACAGGTGTTTTAGTGGATGTCCCACTAAATGTTTGACGAGACATGTGGTTTCACATGGATGGGGTACCACAACATTTCGGAATTGCTGTCCGAAATTGTGTCAACTTTTCAAGATGGATTGGTCGAGGTGGTCCTGTTGCACAGCCACCCAGATCACCCGATCTTAAGCCCCTTGACTTTTATTTATGGGGGTACATGAAAAATTTAGTTTACGCGCAAGTTTCGAAGACAGGAGAAGAGTTGTCGGATCGTATTCACCTGGCTGCCGAGAAAATGCGACAAAACAAGTATGAAATTCGGATAAGTACTTCTTCTGTTGGCTTACGGGCACAAGCCTGCATTCAACAAGGAGGTGGACATTTCGAAAATATTATTAATTGAACTTTTTTAAATAAAATCAGTTTTTATTGACTTTATGATTACATTTTTTTTCATGATCTGACAATCGCATTCATAGGTATGTAACTTTGAAACAAATAAAAATGGATATACAAGTTTTGCGTTTTTGTTACTTGAAATGAAGTCTACTTTACACTCCTAAAATTTGAACATAACGATACGGGACACCTAGTATAATAAATTTAAAATAAAATTAAATAAAACAATAACTTTGTTATATATACCACTTTATTCTAAATAAATTTAAAACGTTATTTTGTTTGTTAATTGGTTTTTGTTTGCTTTTGAAATAACCCAATAACAGTGCAGACTTATGTATTTGGATAATGTACCACCCAGAAATTCCCGGAATGTGAAAAAAACACAATAAATTTCTCGTCGTCAGTTTCTAGGCTCAACGAAGACAGCAACACTACTCCAACCTCCCTACTTTCTAAGTTGAAACTGAAGCTCAATGGGCGCCGTTTTGAGACGATTGAGGATATTCAGATCGAATCGCAAGCAGTATTGCACACGTTAACACACGAAGACTTCCAGCACTGCTTCCAGTCATGGACAAGTAGCTAGAATCGGTATTTACATGCGGAAGGAGAGTACTTTGAAGGGGATGGTAGTGAATAATTTGTAAGAACAATTTATTGTGTTCTTTTTTTACATTCCGGAAATTTCTGGATCATTAAATCAAAATAATTGATCGACAGATAAAATAAAACCATATTCTAATATCTTTTTAAAGCCAGAGATTAAACCTTTCTATAATAATAGAACATATCGCGAGATATTTAAATTTTGTCTCGACTGCGAAATTTCTCCCAAAAATAAGTCGCGTGTTGTACATGAAAGGTACAACGATTTATCTTTGTAAAAGGAAGAAAGGTCTAGTTAAAAATGCTAACATAATGAAGCGAAATTTATAAATTTATTTTTTCAACCGCCGACCTTTAAATTAAAAGAAAGAAAGTTAAGATTTCCGCAATTAGTGTTGTTATAGCTGTTTAACATATCCAATTTGTGACGAAGGTTAAAAAAAAAAGAGAGGAAGAGGAATATGAATGAGAAAAAATGCCATTCCGTGCTTATAATTGCTTCAAGTTTTAGTTTCACTAAACGAGGTGTGATCAAAAAATACTATAAATAGATATTTATACCAGCAACTGCTGACACTACATTTATATAAAATAATAAATCAGATAGCGCTATTCTTTGAGACAGTCAGTGCCATGTTAGAACAAGTTGTGACTTCTCAGTCGACTTTCAGAGTCGGAAGAGTGAGGGGGTGTTCACCGTGTCTGTTGTGCATGATAGTTTTCGAACAACGCGATATCATTGTTTTAAGTTGCAAAAAAATGCCAAAGAAACCCATTAACGTGCAAAAAGTGGCAAAATGGCTCGTTCAAACAGACGATTGACTATTCGAGAGCTTTACAAAGAGCTGAACATCTCGTACAGGTCCGTGCAAAGCATTTTAACAGATAATTTGCAAATGAGATAAATATATTTTTAAATCATCCACATATGCTAAAACTGGATAGGTGAGTAGCTAGCTGGTCGTTGATAAACACCACGAAAGGAAGTGGTCCCAAGTTGGAACCCTGAGGCTCAGCAGATTTTGCAATGAATTCAAATGAGCGAAAGCCGTTTTAAGATATATAACAAATTCGTATTTTTTTAATACGAATTCATAAAATTTAAAGAAGATGACGCAAAGCCAAAGAGCAAAGTTTAGAAACAAAGCCTTTGTGACTTCTAGGATCAAATGTATGCAAAAGTCTGTATAAATAACATCTACCTGACCGCGCTTATCCAGAACTTCACTCAAGACTTGAGAGACACTACACAAATTAATCAATGTGGAACGCCCAGGAAGAAAGCCATGTTGGTTTTGGGATAACAACTGACTAATATTTCCATAAATTCTAGCATATAAAACCTGTTCAAAGACTTCACGAAATTGAATAGAATGGAAATAGGACGATAGTTTGACAACAATTACTTATCTTCTTTTTTATAAACGGGGCAAACCACTTATAAAAAAAAAACATAACGAGCTTTTTAAGTTATTATCCAATATTGGTCACTCTAAGTGACTCTAAATAGCTCATAATGAATTACTACAAAAATTTAAATAAAAAAAGTCTGATTTAATTAGAGCTCGAATATACGGCAACTAATTTTAGTATAAGAGTTATATTCAGGGTAGTTGAAAATAGTTTATTTCAGTGGAGCAAACTTAATCATCAGCTTTTCAAAACTGAGTTGACGTACTAATATAGAAAGCGATGTAAATGATGTATATACATATGTATATATATATACATAAATGTATATATATATATATATATATATATATATATATATATATATATATATATATAGCATAATTTACCTCTGCGACACGTGCATAGGAGTACTTAATAATTGGCCGATTTTAGAGCTAAAGGGAATCCGTCAGACCAAGAGACTTTGAAAATTAGATCAGGCAGCGTTCTATCTCTTCATTGCAATGTAACTTTGACGTTAATGGTATAAGTTTAATTGTTAGTAACAGTTCCTGGGATCGTGATGTTACATCTCATTCTAGAAAGAACAAAGAATTCACCGGAACAGTTACACTGTTATTATAGTGTTGAAAGGTGCACTACTGCTGCTATTATTTGTCGCTAAAGTTTTCAAATTTTAACAACAAGCCTGTGAGAGTAATACCAAAAATTTCTTTAAACGATCTATAACGTATAAAATGGCCCATTATTGCTTATAAAAAAATTGTCCCTCAATTTCGTCAGTCTATAAACTATAGGTAATAATAATTCATTCAAATACCTAGATTATTATACCCAGATGCAAAAAAAAAACGGGCCAATTATAATCTTTTTGAAAATCAACTATGTTTGCTTGTTATTTTGGCTTTTAGTTTACACTTTTTATTTTTTTATCGACAAAGGGCTTCCTCCTGGACCATAATTTTTTAGGTACCTATTCTCGTTTTAAATGAACAATAAACATGTTAGAAAATCCAGATTCAACCGTTTCACAATCTATTCATTCAATTAAAGTACCTGTGTTTTACAACTGTTTACGGATTTTTCGGTTGCAAGGCAATTTCTTGTCAATGTGTCAGACTTGTTAATTGTGGTTCTAAGAGCTAAAAATTGTTGTTAATTATGGTTCTAATTGCTGAAGATTGTGCTAAAACGGTAGCTCTAGTGGAAGATAGTCGAAGCCAACGGTATGTGGCTCGGTTACTCAACGTTATTCGTTTTACTATTCAAAGTGTGCTACAATTCTTTGGGAGACTCGTGCAAATACACGAAGGCAAGGTAGTGGTAGAAACTGGAAACTACCGCTCAAGATGATAGATTCGTTTTCTTAATTCTCTACTTGAACATCATTTGACCTCAGTACAGATAAATAATCGACTTCTTGAGGTTCGTGGTAAAAATGTAAGTAAGTGGACAGTTCGCCGAAGATTACATGAAGTTGAATGAAAAACCAATTTGGCCTAAGTTTCCCCACGTCACCGGGTAGCGGGATTACAATTTGCTCGTGAACATATCAACTGGAATCTTGAGCAATTGAGTAATTTACTGTTTACTGATGAGTCTAGGTTCTCTCTCCATTTACCAAACGAACGGAAATGAGTATGGAGATGAACGGAAAAACGATTCGCAGAGTGTCTTTTCAGTCCCAGGCTTAGTAATAACGGAGATTCCGTAATGGTGTGGCCAGGCATATCAATGGAGGCCACTACAGAAATAGTGTTCATCGAGGGGGGGCTCACTGACACAACGGCACAGCGGTATATTGAGGAAATTTTGGCATATCACGTGGTTCCATTCGCTCCATTTATTTGTGATAACTTTGTCCAGATGCAGGATAACGAGAGACCACATTCAGAGAGATGCGTCAGTGAATACTTGGCAGAAGTTGGCATTCGAAAAATCAACCCTATAGAACATGCGTGGGACATATTAGGTGAACGTGTTAGATCTCGTGTAATAGCACCAACCGCAATAAACGAGCTTCATGTAGCTCTTCAAGAAGAATAGGAAGATATTCCGAAGAATGTAATTAATGAGCTCATTATGCTACGACGTCTGCAAGCAGTAATTAGGTAAAGAGGAGACAACACGAAATACTCAAGTCTATTTGCAGTTTTAATTTTAATTTTCTGTGCCTCTAAAATGTATTGTTGTTAACATGAATTAATAATATATTTTCTCTTTGTTTGTGTTACTATTTATAAGATTAGAATAAACAATTAAATTGATTCGGCATTTACTTGATGAAGATCCATAATTTAAAATAGAAATAAAACTACGGTTCTAATCTTCACTTTTAATCTTTAATCGTAACACGACAATTGTTTCGCCAGCACAGTGGCTTCCTCAGGTGCTTACATATAAAAAGTATGTTACAAACTAAATTAAAAAATATATATTTAAAATCAAGAAGGTTGGTATTATTTTACAATGTTTTTAAAGAAATCTATGAATTTACACAAGTATTATCGGTAGTGAGAAAATGTGGCACATCTGGTCGGCCCTAACTGTTATATTAAAAGGTACTAAACATGTTTAAGCATAAAATTTGTTTAATAAACTACATGTACATTTATATTACCGTCTAAACAGATTTTAAGTACATAAATTTAATAAAGGCGAGTTATTTAAATCTAATTGGTCATTTAATAAAATTTGTGAGTGTTTTAATTTATTGATTTCGAGACTTTCCAGTAAATTTAATTTGCTGCCTTTATTTTCTAAATGCAAAATTTGAAAATCTTTACTGAAAGTGTGGATTTCTTCTAATAGATGATTCGCAAAAGTGGAATCTTGTTTTTTATTTCTAAACGAAGAACAGCACATTTTCTCACTACCGACAATACTTGTGTAAATTCATAGATTTCTTTAAAAACATTGTAAAATAATACCAACCTTCTTGATTTTATATATATATATTTTTTAATTTAGTTTGTAACGTATTCTTTAGATGTAAGCACCTGAGGAAGCCACTGTACTGGCGAAACAATTGTCGTGTTACGATTAAAGATTAAAAGTGAAGATTAGAACCGGAATTTTATTTATATTTCTATCTCTATAAACATCATATTGTTTTATAAATAGTCCAGCAGGAATTCCTTTGCCGATAAAAAATCAAAAGTGAAAACTAAAAGTCTAAATAAAAACAGCCGATTTTCAAATAAATTTTAGGTGGCCCGTTTTCTTTGCATCTGAATATATTCTCATTTCCTTATTATTTAACTTATTAAATCCATTTTTTACTGAAATTTAATGAGCATACATTAAAAACAATATTTAATTAAGGATTAATCTAGTCCTTACTTCGTATCGGTATAATTCAATTCAATAGTCCGTTTTGTCCATCTCTGTCTCGTTCTTTCCCTTTCTTATCCCCTTCTGCTTCTGCCTTTACCGTTTGGTGATGTTGAGCAAATTCTGTTGGCTCTAGTTAATGAATTAATAGAAATTTCAAATTTGTGTAAATTAGCGAACGGTTTGACTGCAAACTCCAAGACTAGACGTTAATAAGATTAACGCCGCGAAAAGATTTACATATGTCATTAAATTGAATAATGGCAATCCGTAGAGAAGGATGACAGGCGAGCCCCTGAATAAATGTCTTTTTTGTTAAAACTCCTCGGCGACTGAATGACCTGGAAAGTTTCGAAATAGTACATTGTACGCTGGATCCGTTTAACGGGAAGGCTATAATATCCGCGGTGATTTCAAAAGAACCTTCTCAGCTTAAAGATAAAACATTTTAAAATTTATGCCTTTAACTATAAATTGCCTTACATAGGCACTCGGTTTATCTTAAACGTATTTACAAAATTGATGGTTATAATTTTTATATACACTATTCCATATAGTCGTATATGTAGACTTCCTAAAAATACGAGGATTGCTCGGAAACTACGTGGCCTAACACAGAGATGTCGCACATTCACAGGAATCTTCTTTGCCTTTCTGTAAAATCATCCTTTAATAGGTTAAATATGACAGTACAGAGTGATCTGTCAATTATACTGTTTTTGACAGCTCACCAAAACGAACGCCTCGTGTGATTTTATAATAATGGAAAAGACTGAGTTGAGAGCATTGATAAAATACTTTTATTTGAAAGGCTTAATACCAACTGAAATCAAACCAGAGCTGGATTCTATTAGAAACCGCTCCTTCATTTTCAATGGTTAAAAACTGGGTTGACGAAGCGTGGTCGTATGAGCACAAATAACCTAGTAGTGGACGTCCAAAAACTGTTACTGTTCCGGATATAATTGAAAAAGTCCACCGTATCGTCTTGGATGACCATCGAGTAAAAGTCCGCGAGGTAGATATTGTAAGTATCTCAAATGACAGTCTGCATAGAAATTTAACTGAAGAATTGGAAGTGAAAAAATATTCGAAACGTTGGGTGCCGCCATTATTCACACCGGAGCAAAAACTGAATCGTTTGTGTTTCTGAATTGAATTATACCGATACGAAGTAAGGACTAGATTAATCCTTAATTAAATATTGTTTTTAATGTATGCTCATTAAATTTCAGTAAAAAATGGATTTAATAAGTTAAATAATAAGGAAATGAGAATATATTCAGATGCAAAGAAAACGGGCCACCTAAAATTTATTTGAAAATCGGCTGTTTTTATTTAGACTTTTAGTTTTCACTTTTGATTTTTTATCGGCAAAGGAATTCCTGCTGGACTATTTATAAAACAATATGATGTTTATAGAGATAGAAATATAAATAAAATTCCGGTTCTAATCTTCACTTTTAATCTTTAATCGTAACACG